>LDPL01000016.1:447035-457652 GCA_001305505.1 Neonectria ditissima
AGTTATAAAGTATCCTACTTTACTAGTATTATAAAGTAATATAGAAGCTACTTAGTAGTATTTATAAGTATTAAGCTACCTAGTATAACTATAAGAGAGAACTAATATTATTTAATATAAGAGACTTAGTCCTACTATCTATAAAGAATATTAAGATCTAGTAACCTAATAAAAAGTTAATAGATAAGTATATAGGACCTTACTAGATAACTAGATATATTAGAGATTATTAGCTTACCTATAAGCTTAAGCTTCTACTATGATTATAGATATATAATATCTTTTATATCTTAAATCTAGAGAAATAGAAGGGTAATAAACTAGAAGTAATATAGTAGTAAGATAACCCCTTTATTACTAATAATATCTATATTATTAAATATATTATTATATATAAAGATTCTAGGAGTAACTAGTCATATCTTATTAAATAGGAAAACTATAAAGACTTTATAGATAAGAACTTTATTATAGACTATAAGTAGTAAGTTTATAGTAAGATAGTAAGATAATAGGTCTAATATATAAATTAGATTAATTCTAAAAAATACCTAAAGGGTAAGGAGAGGGTATACTAGCTACCCTTAGTTATACTAGACTAGGTTAAGAACTCTAAAAAAATAAGTAGTAAATCTACTGTATACTACTAGTAGCCCCCTAGTAATACTCCCTATTACTCCTCCTTATTATTATTATTAGCTAGGTTAAGGTCTTAAGGGACTAAGTTAAGTCCTATATAAAGTAGTAGTAAGGCTATATTAGTACTATAATAGTAGGCTAGGTTTACTATAATATTATAGAGGGTATTAGTAATATCTAGCTATACCTATAGCTAGGTTAGCTTAAGGAGCTATATATATACTATTACCTTACTAGTAGTATAGATAGTAGTAGTAGTAGTATTAGTAGTAATAGTATAAGCCTAGGTATTCTTATTACTAAACTTAAGCTAGTAAAGTAGGTATAGCATAGGAACCTAAATAGCCTAAATAACCTAAACCCTAGTAAGTTAGTAGTAAAAATATAAGAAGACTAATAATAACTTACTATAAGGTCCTAGTACTTAGCCTTAGTCTTAGGGAGACCCTTAGTAGTAAGTACTATAAAAAGTTAGACTAGAACTAGTTAGTTAGTATAAATAAGCTAAGTTATAGTAAGTTAGCTATACTATAGATATAAGTAAGTAAAAGATAAAGTAACTTACTAGCTTATATAGCTTACTATTCTTTATATATTAGGTATACTTAGAAGAAGTAGCTATACTAGGAAGTTAGTAGGTAAACTACTAGTAAAGTTATAGTAAACTTACAGCTAGAGATAGGGGTATAGGAAGTTAAAGCCTCTATAATTATATTATTACCCTTAGTTTAGATAGTCTTACTAGGGTACTAGTATATAGTAGTATTAAGGTAATAGTAGTAGTAGCTAAGTTATATAAAGTTAGTAGTAAACTAGGTAAGATACTAGAGGTATAAGAGACTTATAGTAATATAATAAGAGAGAGATAGAGAGAGAGAGAGAAAGAGAGACTATAGCTTATTAGTAGTAATCTTATAGTAAAGCTAGCCCTTAAAGCTAGGCTAGAAAGTTACCTATAAAGATAGTAGTAATAATAATAAAGGAAGGAAAAGTAGGGAAATTAGGGACTTACTAAGGCTTTAAATACCCTATAAACCTATAGCTAGTTAGCTATTACTAATAGTAATTAATATAGCTTAATAATAACCCTATTTATAGCTGCTATATTATAATTATTCTAACCTAATTAAGTGATAAAAATATAATACTACTATTTATAATCTAATAGATAACCTAATTTAGCAAATAGAAGTATAATACTATAATTTATAACTAAATATATACCTTACTTCTAGCTTAGTTAGAGTAACCTTACTGCCTATTTTAGTAATAGCTAGAAACTAGGAATAATACCCTAATTATTAATATTATTACTAAAATCCCTATAACTACTTATAGCTAGGTTAGCTCTACCTTATTACTGAATTAGGTAAAGCTACTAGATTAAGAATAAATACTATATTAGTTAATATTATTACTAAATTCCTTTATAGTTACTTATAATTAAGTAATTTTAGCTTAGTAGCCTAATTAGGCTTAGCTAATAGATTAGGACTAAATATATTATAGGACTATATTATATCTTATATTTCTATAACTACTTACAGCTAAGTTAATATTATCTTACTGCCTAATCAGGTAACTACAATAGACTAAGGAATAATATAATAACTATATATTAATTATTAATAATTTACTAGTAACTGTATTTACAGCTATCTTACTAGAAGATTAAAGGCCTAGGGATAGGCTTTTATAAGTAGGAAGGCTCTATTATACACTAAAGTATTATTAACACTATAGCATTAGAAGTAGGGCTAAAGGTATTATAGTCTTAGAGTAACCCTACCGATTAGGCACTACTAGCGTATTACCCTACCCTAGATAACTAGAGGTCTAGGTAGTAGGGACTATAGTAGTAGAAAGGGATAAAAGGAGCCTAGATAACTAGGAAAAATAGGAAAGTTAGAGATTAATATATATTATAGTACTATTATACCTTTCCTACTATAACCTTATAGTAATCTAGTAGTTTATCTTACCTCTTTACTCCCTACTATAAATACTACCCTTAATAAGTTAATCTCTCTAAACCTATAGATATAATAGACTATTAAGGAAGATAACTATTACTATTAACCCTCCTAGTATACTACTTATCTCTTTAGGTTTATAGCTAATAAGTAGTAAAGATCCTATAATATTATAGACCTAAGATAAGTAACCTAAGAGTTAGATATTACTATTAAATACCTCTTTCTATTATAATCTTAACTTTCCCTCTAGACCTATTAATATCCTTATAGAAGAGGAAGAGCTAAATTATTATATTAAGACCCTATAGACCTTATAGTAAATTAGCTATAAGAGATATTAGCTTAAGCTAACTACTACTAGAATTACCCCTAACTTTAACCCTAATAGTAAGCTATAATCTGTAAAGTATACTTACTATGAATATAATATAAATATATAGCTAAGCCCTAATTATAATATTAGTAAGCTTATCTTAAAGACCCCTTATTATAGTATAAAGTCTTAGACTAAATTAAAGATCTATCTTACTAATCTTAATAGCTAATTCCTTTTATATCCCTTAAGCTTCTATATAGACCTACTAAAGATCCTACTTACTAATAGCTACCTTAAAGGATTAGTTAAGCTATATTAAACTAGCTTCCTTAATAATAATTAATAAGGTTAAATTAATAAGGTTATATAGAATAATTATCTTACTTAGGTTAAAGGGACTATTAATAATAACTTTACCTAATACCTTAAAATAACTATAAAGCTATTATATTACTATATAAAGCTAGGCTAGACTATTAGGAACTTCCTTAACTACTATAAAGCCCTTAAAGCTAAGCTCCTAAAATAGCTATCTAATTCCTATTAAGTCTACTTAGTAATTTATTAACTTATATCTATACTATAAATATAGGTAGTTAGCTATAAGATCCCTTTAATTTAGTAGAAGTTTATTAGCTTAGTTACCTAAATAGAGACTATTCTTAGAAGACCTAACCCTAGCTATAATAATATAACTTTAGCTCCTACTTTAAGTACTACCCTAAATATTAACCCTACTAATACCCTAGTAACTCTATAGGTATCTAGCTAGTCCTATAAAGGTACTATTATATACTATAAGTATAAAGAAGAAGGATATATCTTACTGAAATACTTTAAGCCTAATTGTAAAATATATAAGAGTAACTATTATACTATAAACTAGTATTAAGCTAGCTATAATCTTACTATACCTATAATAGCTCCTAATAATATCTAATTTATAAGCCTAAGAACCTAATAGGGATCTAACTAGATCTTATCCCTACTAATATATTAGACTATTAGAAACTAGATATATATAGAAGGCTAGTAGAAAAGACTAGAGGAAAGTATCTTAGCTAATATAGGGGCTAAAGTAAACTTCCTTTACCCTTACTACTTAACTACTACTAAATAGAAGCTTATTAAACCTAGTAAGATCTAGATTAAAGGAATTAACTAGGAAGTCCTTAAGAACTAAAGAACCCTCTAATAGCTAGTAATAATCTATAATAGTATATAGAAGATAAGGATATATAAAGTCTACTTCTATATTACTATAATCTACTAGTATAGAGCTATCCTTAGAGACTCTTAGTTTTATAATATAGAACTCTAAGTCCTTAAGTAGAAAATAAAGACTTAGAGATATAGTATATTATAAAGTAATATTAAGGTTATTATAAAGAAGAAGAGGATATATAGGGCTACTAAAGAATATATTATTACCCTTATAATTACTAGTAACCTATTAGATATACTTACCCCTATAATAAAGCTAAAAGGAACTATAGAGGAGTTACTATAACCTAGTAATAAGAAGCTAGTAATTACTTACCTAGAACTCTACCTAGAATTCAAAGATATCTTTAAGATAGAAAAAGTAGATCCCCTAATACTTAAAGGATAAATATATACTATTAATATAAAGGAAGGTAAAATACTACTATAGGGACCTATCTATAGTCTTACTATAAAAGAGCTAGAAGTCCTCTAGGCTTATCTTACTAATATATTAGTAAAGGGTTAGATTTAATAATCTATTAGCCTAGCTAAAGCCCTAATCCTATTTATCTATAAGAAAGAAGGTAAGTTATATCTTTATATTAACTATTATAGCCTTAATAAGATTACTAGGAAGGATAAGGCTCTCTTACCTTTAATCTATAAGATCCTTAATTAGCTTAGTAAGGTATAGATCTTTATAAAGCTAGACTTAAAGGATATATACTACTAGCTATATATCTATAAGGGTAATAAGTGGAAGATAGCTTTCTACTACTACTATAGTTACTTTAAATACTTAGTTATACCCTTTAGACTAGTTAATATACTAGTAATATTCTAAGAATATATTAATAATACCTTTATAGAGCTAATAGATATAATCTATATTATCTATCTAGATAATATCCTAATATATAGTAGTAACCCTAGTAAATACTTATAGTATATCTATAATATTCTTATCTAGCTATAAGCTACTAGCTTATATACTAACCCTAAGAAGTATAAATTTAACCTTTAATATATAGGCTTCTTAGGCTTTATAGTAAGTACTAAAGGAATCTATATAGAGCTAGAGTATATTAAGTATATTATAAATTAGCTACTATCTTACTATATAAAGGATATCTAGATTTTCCTAGGATTTATAGGATTTTACTAATACTTTATAAAGAATTATAGTAAAATTATAGCTCTTCTTATAGACTTACTATATAGAAATAATAAAAGAACCTTCTAGCTAGACTACTATAAGTTAGATATATTTAAGGAGCTAAAGTAGGTATTCTTAGAAGAACTTATCCTTATCTATTTTAACCTTTAGTTACCTTTAAGAATTAAGATAGATATATTAAGATATACTATTAGTATAGTCCTATTACAGCTATAGTAAGGCTGCTAGCATCTAGTAGTATATATATTACATAAGCTAATAGGAGTAAAATTATAATATTTAACCCCTAATTCTAAGCTTCTAGCTATTAAGGAAGCCTTTTACACTTAGAGGTACTATTTAGCCTATATAGATACTAAGATTAAGGTTCTAATAGACTATTTAAATTATTAATACCTTATAATAAAGCTAAAGCTATTATCTAAGCAGATAGCTATACTTAATAACCTTTATCCCTTTGTAACAGCCTAGCTGTATAAGGAGTCCTAACCCTAGCCCTAAATAGCACTCACTTAAATAGTAGGGCCTCTAACCCCTTTTTAAGCTAACTCAGCGAGCGTTCAGAGAGCTCACTAAGTAGAAGCTTTATAATATACTATATACTACCTTTTGTCACCTTATATTATACCCTAGTTATATAGACTCTTACAATTCTTCCACTTCTATACCCTACCTAGGTTACTAGCATATAACACAGGATAAAGAGAGCTATATAATCAGCAGCTAAACACATAAGATACTCACTAAATACTATATAACCTCTAATAACACTAGAGGATTACACTCTAAATAATCACACTAAGGAGGACTATAACCCTATACCCTAAAGGACCCTAAGTTAGGACCTAGTAGACTATCTTATTAAAGAGGAAAGGCCCCTAGGAGAACCAACTCTTTAATAACTATCTAGAAGGGACTTAGAGACTACTAGTCTAGAGGAAGAGCTATAAAGAGGTAAACCTTACTAGGCCTCCTCCTACGATAGTAATAACTCTAGTGATTATTTAATAATACCTCCCCGAATAGGAAGACCCTCTTACTTACTATAGTAACTAAGGCTACAGTAGTACTAATAATCCAACTCTTAGGCATCTTCAATAACTACTCATTAAACTAGTAGCCATAAGGATAATACTAGTACGATTTAAATTATACTAAGGATAATAGCTAATTAGTAAGAAGAGGAGAAGAGAGCTAGAGTAGCTTAATAGGAAGAAGATTAATGATTCTAGGAGAGGCTAGTAGAGTAACTAGTCTTAAGGCTAAGCTTAAGCTGACTAAAGGAATATAAACACCTACTATAATACTTATATAATATCCTAAAGGAGAAAGCCTTAGGAGTCTTAGTAGATAACTAGATCTTTATAGTATAATCAGTGAATAATATATAAACATTAGTAACCTATTTTCAGAAAATCCTCTAGGTAACTACCTATATTTTAAAGACTCTCTAAACCTAATAGAGAAATCATTCGAAGATAATAGAAGACCCTTCATAGGAAGACTTTATATCTTTCCTAAGGAAATAATATATAGACCTAGAGACAAGGGAGATTAAGCTCTATAACAAGCTAATAATATTACAATAAACCGCTAAACAGTCACTAACTAACTACTTTAATACTTAGAGAGCTATCTATAACTCACTAGGTACACCTAACCCAGAGGATAACCACATCCTAGCCCACTAGTACTACTTTAGACTCTAGCTACAAATCAAGAAGGAGATTCACAAGATAAAGATTAGTATCTAGAAAGCACAAGAGCTAGCCCAGGAGGCCAAAAGACTATAGTAACACCTACCACACTTCACCAACCATTCACAGAATAAGAGCTAGAAACAAAGTAGTACAAATTCCAATCAAGAAGGACTAAGGAAGTCTAAGTCATTAGATTACTAATACAATCATTCCTCTAGAGAGAGGTCATACAAACGATTATTATTATACCTATAAGGAGGAATACATATAAATCACTATAAGGATCAACGAAAGTAAGATAATCCCTCAGCGAATAAATTCATTAAAAGAATCACCTATTACAACTGTAATAAGGAAGAGCACCTTATAAGGTACTACAGGAAGCCTCACAATAAGCCAGAATTCTACGTAGGGAATAAGAAGCCATATAAAACAGTAGTAATCTAGTCTATTACTATACATATTAAAGAGGTTAACTTATCGGAAAACAAATAGGCATAAGGTCAAAGGGTAACCACCTTACACCTAAACCTAAGCTAGTACTAATCAGAGAAATTATATAGGGTAGAGTGCTCCTTATGTAAGTACTTACTAAAGAAGAGGTTCAGGTAGATATAGACACTTATATATAGGTAAGCCTTATTAGTAATAGGCTAGTAAAGAAACTTAGCCTTAAACCAGACCTAAGCTAGAAGGCACTAGTACTAGTAAGCTTCAATAGGACAGTTATACTACTAGAGCTAGTATATTAGTTAACCTTCTTCCTACTAAACTACTAAGGATTCCTATAGAAGATATACTAACTATTCATTAGAATATAATACTTAGAAGGGGCTAGTAACTTACTCCTATCTACTAAGTCAATAGGAGAAGAAAGCATTATAATTAATACCTATATACTTATATAGACATATAAGCCTATATTAATCCAGGACCTAGATTCCTTTGCAAAGGATTTAGTTAAGAACAGCAAGAAAGCATTTATAATATATATTTATAGTATACTATCGCTAGATAAGTAGCCTATACTTACCTTAGGGGAAACCTAAGAAGAGGGAACTAAAGCTACCCTACCTCTAGAACTAGAGTTAGAACATAAGACCTTTAGTAAAGAAGCTACAAGGGAGTTACCCCTTCTCAAGGGAGTAGAATACTCGATTAACTTACTACCTAGTAAGAAGCTACTATTAGGAAGAACCTACCCTATAAACGAGAAATAAGTAAGAATAATCTATAAGTATATTACTAAGAATATTATAAGTAGTTAGATAAAGGAATCTATAAGTAAGGTAAGAGTACTAGTCCTCTTTGTACTAAAGAAGGATAGAGGAATTAGAATTTATATTAACTATTAAAGGCTTAATATAATTATAATTAAGAATTAATACCTATTACCCTTAATTAGTAATCTAATAGACTAACTAGTAGATATAAAATAGATCTTAAAGATTAATATTTAGGATATATACTACTAAATCTACATTAAGCCTAAGGATTAATAGAAGATAGTATTCTATATATATTATAGTTACTTTAAGTATATAGTTATACTATTTAGATTAACTAATATACTAGCTACCTTCTAAGTATATATTTACTAAGTACTTACTAGTCTATTAGATACCTATTATATTACTTACTTAGATAATATCCTTATATACTTATAGATATAAGAACAATATACAAAGGACATAAAGGAGGTACTCTAACAGTTATAAGACTTTCAGCTATACATAAAGCTATTAAAGTATATATTCTACTAAAAGGAAGTCAAATTCCTAGGGTATATTATAAGTTAAGATAGGTTAAAGATAGAACTTAGTAAAGTCTAAGTGATTACTAAATAGCTACTATTAAAGAGTATTAAGGAAATCTAAGTATTCTAAGGGTTCTATAATTTTTACTATAAGTTTATTCCAAAGTACTCTAGTATTACTACCCCCTTAATAGCCTTATTAAAAAACAATAAGAGGTAGGAGGAGTTCAACTTAGGAGTAGAGGGCAAGGAAGTATTCTAGAAACTAAAGGAAGCCTTCTACTTAGTAACTATTCTCTAACACTAGGACCTATTAAAGCATATACAGGTAGAGATAAACACCTTACTACAAGCAATCTCAGGGATCCTAGTACAACTGACTAGAGACTAATAGAGACTAATAGCTTATATATCCTATAAGCTTATAGAAACTAAGTAAAGATAGGGCATTAGATAATAAGAGTTACTTATAGTTATCAAAAGCCTTAAACACTAGAGTTACTACCTCTTAGGATTCTCTAAGAAGTTCCTTCTATTAATAGATTACTAGGTACTCAAAGGAGTAATTATAGTACCTACAAGAGACCTTCGCAGAAGGCTCACACATTAGGTATATAGACTTATACTATTCGATTTTAACATTAAATATTAACTAGGGAAACTTAACCTAGTAGATAGACTATCTAGAAGGCTAGACTACATAGAAGGTAAGGTGAAGTATAATAATATCCTACTTATGTTAGTAGTAAAATTAAAAATCGTTGAAGGTCTACTGCTAGATGTTCACTGAATAATTACTAAATTAAAAGGTAAGATAGAAACTGCAAAGGTATATATCTAAGCAGTATAGGTGAGCCTAACAGGCCCTATGAGGTAAGAAGCCGAATAGAAGGGGGCTACCTTACCCTAGGACCTCCTCTGGATCTAGAAAGACTAGAGGAACCTAATGTAAGAAGTATTAATCTCTATAGTCACTAGAGCCTAGAAATAGGTAGGTGCTACTGAAGAATAGTTAGAGAGTGCTCAGTGAGAAATAGCTACTGAAGGAAGCTAAGAGGACTTGACTAGAGCTAGGATTATTAATCTAGAGTAATATATCCTATGTTATATTATGAGAGAACTCATAGAAGGTAAAACAGTACTACTATTATAATCCTTACTATATTTAGAAGAGTTAGTCTAAGGACTATAGGCTAATGACTAATTCTACTAATAATAGTCAGTAAAGGTGCAATAAGCTACTAGTAAGACAGGGGATTATTATTATAACTAATAAGGTATCCTTTTCTTCAAAGGAAGGCTAGTTATCCCTATATAGGAGGTATTATAGATTAAGATCCTATGCTAATACTATAATAATCCTAGAGTAGGATATATAGGAATAGCTAAGATACTAGAGCTAGTCAGCTGGAAGTTCCATTAGAACTAAATCAGAGAAGATATAGTAGACTATATAACCTGATACTAGCTATATTAGGGTGTATATTTACTAAGATATAAGCTATATAGGTACCTTTAATTACTACTGCTACTAGTATACCTATTTTAGGAAATTAGTATAGATTTCATTATAGGACTACTAAATAGTGCCTAAGTAGATAGTAAAGAGTATAATATAATTCTTATGATTATATATCGAATAATAAAATATATAATGTTCCTTCTATATAAGAAGACTATTACTACTATACAGCTAGTATAGCTACTCTATAAATATATAGAATATAAATTTAGAAGCCTAGAGGGTATAGTAAGTAATAGAGATAAACTCCTTACTAGCTAATTCTAGAAGGAATTAATAATTAAATAGGTAACCTATTACTAACTATCTACTATATACTACCTAT